>RYFJ01004189.1:0-37619 GCA_003991445.1 Oryza meyeriana var. granulata | reverse complement strand
TAAGTCGGCAAAACAGTTATACGGCGTACCTATGGGTCAGGTTCTCCAACGGCATTTTGTTTTGTTATCTCGCTCCACATCAGCGGCGACACCGGCGGGCGGTGTTTGTTGTCGCCGCCGTGGTTCCCGCCGGGCTGTCAAGTCCAGCCCATCTTTGCGGAGGAGTCACGGCAACCACCATTACTCGGTCAACAACCAACAGGGTTACAACACCACCCGGCGCGGCAATCACCAAGAATTAGTTATCAATGGCGGGTGGGCGGAACTAGGCCCTTGGCGGTTGTCCTACAACGCGCGTACCACATGTCTTGGACAGAACATCACACTCGACGCCTGACGCTGGTCACAGTTTGCCTACGAGGAGCGAGGGCCGCGGAACACCTAGGTTTAGGACGATGTCATATTTTCGATGCTGCTTGGCCCTCCACCAGTGCGTTTCTAATCTCGCTACGCATTGGAGGCTGGTATGTCCCCACAGGGATGAGGCCGTTCAGCTTTTCACCACGAGCTACAGGACGTCGACCTGGCTGTCAGGCTTCAAGCTTTACGGGGAAATCGAGAAATTACTGTGTCGGACGGCAAGGTCTAAGCCCGAATCCTCGATCCATCTGTATATATCTAGCAATCGCGAGTTGCTGCGTGGTGACCACATACAGCTTACTGGTTTAATTCTACCGCTCCCTGACGCCCTGCGCCGACTCAGCGGAGGACCATGGTTTAACAGTCCTCCGAGGGTCGGTCGATCGTTTCCTGGGTAAGCAACTCACGGCCTAGCGTCTTTCAATCGCTAACTTCCAGGGGGACCTACGAGAGGCCTGTCTTCTGAAGCACAATTTATAACCACTGGCAACAGAGGAAGAACGAGTCTCTACACGAAATTTATCAGAGGTTCTGCCGAGAAGCGGCAACCAAATCAATGATCAAGGATGAGGTCGTCATTGGTGCTGCCTTCCGCAAGGGAGTAAAGGGACGGCCCCGTTCATCGCAAAATTCCACTCGAAGCTCCAGCCACAATTCAGGGCTCTCTTCGATATGGCAAACAAATACGCTGATCGGCGAGGCAGTCGCAGAGGCCCTTCGACGCGGAAGAAGGAGGTCCCGGCAAAAAAGACCAACGGTCAACGCCGTATAAGTAGCTAACAACGAGCATTCCCATAGAACAAGTCTGGCACCCGCAAGCAGAAGTCAGATCTCAACGTAGTGTGCGTCTATGTGGATGCGCACTTGGTACGCGGCCCCACAAGGAGCATGCATTATCCTCTATTGAAGTTTGGGAACCTTTGAACGGGGTTGCTGGGCCTGTGCCTGATCCAAGGGCAAGCACGAAGGCCGGGAAGGATTTCTGTTTTCTGGGTGTAAGAAGGTTTGCGTGTGAGCAGACCTCGCCCTGCGCCGAGCCGAAGGACTATGATCGAAGATATGACTCTCGGGCCTGGCCGAGGCCGATTTGGAATTGACCCCAGGTTTCTGGGTCCCACATCTTTGGTTAAGGGCCACTCCGGCGTAAAATCCCAGCGGAAGCAGAAGCTACAGCACGCGACGTCAACAGCGGCTCTATACAACAGCGCTCCCCTATATTTTGCGTTGGTCAGAAAACACCATCACATTCGACGCGGCACGATCACGGGCCGATCGGCCGTTTCTCAACGGATCCGCGTTGACCACTACCTTCACTTTCGTCCCTGGACCTCGGGTCGAAGAATATCAAAGCTGAAGAAGGCCTCATGCATGACTAGAGGCTTATTGATACTCATATCCTCTTTCGCCAAGACTCTGGTATGTTATGTTATGAAGAGCCTCTCGTTCTAGTAATGCAACTCTAACGTACCTCTTTGCACCTCTTCCATCGGAGTACATTTCTTTTCCCCTCTTCATACACCACCTCGTGCGTAAGCCTAACCTTGCCGGTCACCGTGGTCGGCTCAGCGGGCGTTATATTATGTCTCGGCGTCACAGAAACATCTTGCTTCCGATTGGCGGTCGCTCGTATTTCGAACCGGCGCCTCTTGTCCATAATCAGTTGGGTCGACTACTTCGCGCCGTTCGACTATCTTGTGATGCCTATCACAGGTGCTTCAAAATGCCTAGGCCAGCATTGTGAGTCTCCTTTCTTTCGCTTCGGCCTTCTCCTGCAATTCCCGGCTCCGACGGGTGCAGTTCAAAGTTAAGCGACCTGGTATCGCCAAGTGGATGAGGGTCTGCTGAGCGTCGGTGCGCTCTAATCCATCTAAGCGTGGGGCTCCGCGGATTGCATACTGAGCACTCGTCGGGTTCCATAGCCGTCACAGGGATCGGAAGTTTGAGGATGACCAAGTTTCCGGCCAAATATAGTCATATGCGCCTAGTCGACGAAATTCTCAGCGCGACTGCGATCACGACAGATAGATTCGGGTCTGGAGCTTCTCGGATTCCTCCTCTAAGACTGCCTAGGGTTCAGCTATTCGGCACTCGACCTCAATATTTGGAGCAGGCGGCGCTTCGTCAGCGCGTCCTCCAACGCCAGACAAGGAGGACCTCTTCCGTGTGGTGTGATGAACCCCCTCGCCTGCGCCCTCCCGCCTGCCCTGCCCGCGCCTCCCCTCCTCCCCGCTCTCTCGGGCCCCTCCGCCCTCGGTCCGTACCACTGGCCGCGGGGCATACACCAAGTTCTGGAGGTTGTACGAGAAGACCGGCCTTCCATTATGACATTTGGAGAGATTTCAACGGCCGAAGGCGGGCACCGCTTCAAGCAGCACTCGGGTGCCTTGGCTCGCCCCGTGGCGGGCGTGCTTTCGGTTTTTTCTCTGGGGGGTGGTTGCCCGCCCTGAGCGGTGCCGCGCGTCATAACGCACGCGACAGAGACTCGACACGCGACCCTGGCCTTGGGCCGCGGGCACAAATGCCACGTACAGATCTATCTGTGGAGATGGTAGATCGGACTCAAGCTTCTCGCAAGCCGGGGTTAATCAAAAGAAGGTCTATCTACCCGGATTGGCCTAGCAAACCAGTTCCTGGTCGGAAGAAAAACCGGTTGATGCTGGATGGTGGCGCCCACGGTGCGTTCCCGACTATATGGGTCACCTTTGTATTCTTCTTTAGGAGCTTTGGTCGTTTGGTTGAGCCCCCAAGGATTCCATTTGTCTACCTAGAATAGAATCAGGTGGGGTTTGGACACTTCACCGTATTGGTGCTTCGGAACGTTTCTGGGCAGCTTTCTGTTCGACTCGTTACTCAGGATATCCACCAATCAGCTCACGAGGAAGTGTATCTCGCCGGTAAAGCTTACGGTCTGTTTTATCAGGCGTCTGTTTGGAGCGTACTGCTTACAGCCGGTCACGGGGTATGGTCTTCGGTTTCGTTGATAAACGCTCCAGCACGTATCAACGGCCCATTCAGCGGTGTCTACACCTCAGATCGGGCTTAGCCGCGTCGGAGCCTATCGGGTCGACGACATGGCTGATGTCGCAAGCAGCGGGTATTGTTCTGATAAGAGAAGACGCATCTGGTACGACGCGTGGGAATTGTATATCCTTGGCATAAATCTTCGAGATTAACGATGAAGCTATATCCACACCGGGAGTAAAGGTGCGCCGGTCCTGGCGTGCCATTCTGGTCAACTCACTGTACGGCTTCATCGTGGCGGTCGATTTCGGTGGCATCGGGCAAACGCCCGGAGAAAGTTCATTGCGCAACCAGAGCATGGCACTCCCGCATCTAGCGGAGGCAGGACGTCCAGAACCCTGATAGGTTCGTTCTGTGGCTCTGGCGGCACTCAGACCGGTTGGTTTGTGTCCGACTAGGCCTTGAGGCGGCTTACTGGCCTCTTGTCCAAGCTATTGAAGAAAGCAGACAATTTCAAGGACTTCTTGAGCCAGCAAGCTTCGAAGACTTCAAAAAATTTCTTACATTAACCACCCGTGTTGGCGTCTACGGCATGCCCCAAGAACGCTAATGCCTATATCTGGCGGCGACCACTCAGGTAGTTCGCACGGTATGGTGGTCCCTTGAGGCGACTCCGAACAGGGTCACATACGAAGATTCAACCGCAGACGTGCTTAGGCTTTTGGTCAGTCGAGGGTCCTCGCCGACTCCGACGAATGAGATATCCGTCAGTCCTAGAAGCTGCTGTAGTGGCCTAACTCATCAACTGTCCGGAAGCTAGGGCGGAGGGCTGGCAGATTTTCAAGCACATCACATTGGCCACGGTGGTTCACATCGATCATCGCGACAGCGTACGTCATGGCATACTCGCTGAGGAGCCACTGGTTGAAATCACTAAATGGGCACTTGAGTTCAGGTATCGACATCACCGTTTTCAGCCACGGACGCTATCGCAAGATCACAAGCTCTGAATCCGACCTTGGCTGGCCGAGGTGGACCGACATAGTCCAAGGGGCGCTACATGCAACAGCGAAGCTAGAGTACTGGAACAATGTACTTCGATGTTCTCTACGGATCGGCGGCGCCAGGGCCGCCGTCGTACTGACTCCCGGCTACCGGCAAAACTCAAGTAGAGTTCTCCAGACCACTTCCGGTTCCTCACAACCGTCGGCTGAGTACGAGGCACTTTCTATGTCGGGCTTCTCTACATTGCTCCTATCGCCCGTCGGGCCTTTCCGCTGTCCGACTGTTGTCGCGAGCGAGATGGTCTCTAACTTGTGGTGACTCAAGGTCATGAGGAGACTGGACATGTCCTTCCAGCACGACATCTTATTATGCAGTTGCATATCTTGCTAGTGAGGTCGCGGAAGTTGGAAAGCAAGTGGTCGACGTAGTGTTGTGGAGACAATCAGTTCATTTGTCCTATCACACATACAAGATGCTTGGCAGAGAACTGGCAAGGACCATGGGCTCCCAAGCGGCATTTGATAGCGACGTCTCGACAGGGTTTAATGTCGTTGTTGAGCGCACTTACTGCGACCGCCGCCAGGAGTCAAGGAAGAAACGCATGTGGCGCCAGCTAGTTCGAGAGGCGAAAGCCTACCGCCAGCAATAGACGAAGTACTGAACATATGTCAAGGCTGGCGGACTCTATTACTCAGAATTCCCTCCTAGCGCATGCACTCCCAGAAGATCGTGTTCAGTCTCACGTCGTCGGGAGACTAAATTCAACATCGAAGCAGAGTTTTCCTAGATGTCGGGAAGACCTAGGTACCGGGAACGACAGCTGTCACCGCTGTGTGCTCGTATAGCGCTGGCGTCACCACCGAGGAGGGAGTTCTTATACGCAGATTCTGTGCAGGGCTCGACTCCAGCTGGTGGGCGGATATGTGGCAAGCCATCGCGCATCTAGGACGTTAGGCCGAAGGCTTACCGCAGGCATTTTCTAAGCCAGAGGCAGCAGGTAGCGGTTGTTTGTTGACCGCATGCCCAAAGCATTTTGCGCACAATTCGATGCGGTTGCCATTGTTGTGCTATGATATTGTAGCGATAACCAATCTTCCAGCCGCCATGAACTCCAAACAATCCCCATTGCTCTTGGCCTTTGCATTGTTTATGGGGGCTTGTGACTATGGTCGGGTGTGGCCTTTCACAAGTTGTTCGGAGGGCGCAACGAGGGCGGGTTCACATCACTCTACTTCGATTGACAGTGCGGATTAAATGACGAAGTGGACTTAGCGCAAGGCACCCGCTTGCTACGTATAATAGAGCTGGGGCACGAGCAACATTGACGACTTTTTCATTGATTAGTGATGCATTCAGTAGTTCCGATTTCGGGTCCCCTCAAGCGCATCATCACGGGACAGGGTGACGGTAGGCTCAGTTCCGGCGCGCGGGTGTTTCAAGAGGTTTTCTCTGTGACGTAGCTGCGCGCATCAATGGATCTTCAGTTAGGTGCGGGGTGGCAACCCGGTGGGCATGGAGGTTGAATCGCACCAATGGGTGATCCGTGTCTTACATAGGTGATCAAGGCCAGTTGGGCGACCTACAACCATACGGGGCCGGTGGGTACAATAGCTCCATCTGTCTCTGGTCTCTCAAACATGGGTTAGCCGGCGCAAAGGACAATCCTGTTTCTTGGGCTGGTCTATTTGGATGTGTCACGGTCTATGCTTACCTTAACCGATGGTTGTTTGTATCTGTTCGGGCTCTTTCCACGCCAGCTTCCGGACCTCATCTCATGTTAAGGACCAATTTCGTTTCTTAACAATACCCGATTGTTCGTTAACTGGGATCGTTTGGCGCAAGGCAGCAAGAGAGCATTCATGCATAATCGTAGTGCAGTCGAGGGTATTTCATGACTGCGTCTCGCTCGGCTCCCACAACGGATTTATGCCGTGGCTCGCGCTTTCTGATCGGTTGTGGAGATTCGTCATCTCGTTCGTATGTATCAACGACTAGACAAGGAGCTGCAAAGATAGGCATAACTATCCCCAATATGGGAAGGGTGTGGTGCACCGTGGTCATTATAGGCAGATCGCTTCAGGGGGCGCGGATCCGGGGGACGACTAAGCCGACTGAGCTCATATGACGACCTCGGTGGCGCTCATGGCCAGCAACTCATGGGTTATTAGGAGGCACCCGCTACGCGCTCCTTGGGTGAGATACCGTATTTTATACTCTTCATTGTCGTACTAGATTGTTTTTCCTGGCTGGACTAGGCCACTACCTTTTCGGTGTTCTCACCGAGTAGTGAGTCAGGCGTTCTCTAGCACTGTCTATGTTTATATCTGGCTGTGCTTGTCAATAGATATATTCTCTCGCTGTGGTTGGTTTGGGCCTCTTGCTCGAGCTGTTTCCTTGAGGATGCGTTGCTTGAAGAGTTAGTCCTGCACGGGACTTTTGCGGTGTTAGTCGTGTCTGTGGGGCGGGCGGGCGAGAAACTCAGTTGGGTTGGGTTCGCCTGCGGTGAGGGCAGGCAATTTGGCCTACAGGTTGAGGGTTTCCTCTATATGCCCGAGCACGAGCTTTTTGAGGCGCAGATGTATAATAGTCGGGCGTGAAGAGCGTTAAGGTGAACTCAGGTAGATAGATCGGGTCAAGAGCTGGGCGCGAGCTGTTGCCGAGTACTTTACACATGTCTACAAAACTCATATACACCAACTGCATGATGGACTGTTCTTACATACCTAGGTCCTCGGGTGATCACTTCTGCAGTCGGTCGTCACTGGCTGAGTCAGGCTTGCAGCGCTCACTCAGCCCGTGCTCGTCTCTCTCAGGCGAACCGCTATTCGATTGTTCTTCACATTATGTCGCGCCCTTGGGGTGGAGGACTTTGTGTGACACTCGCCAGGCGTCTTGGTTTCCAACGCCGACAAGCAGTCACTGCTGATTCAGTTTATGGCTCTCTACAGCGATTATCTACGTGTCTTGGTTCTAGGTGCGTCTGCACCGCGACACCGGTGTTTTGGATGTCTGGTGGCCCCACGATATGAGCGGGTGATTTCGCCTATTCATGGCACAAGAGCCGCTGTGTTCACAGTGAGCTCGGGCAGGATGGATCGTCGTGACTGGCCTGGATGACATTTCATCTCCTCTGCGAAGTTCCGTAGAGATTGGACTTTTGGGGGCATGGGCTTAGCAGGGGTGGTCCGGGGTTTTGTCACTGACAGTAGTAGAAGCTGTTATGGTCCAATAGGATTCGGCACGCACGGAGGTACTTTAATCGGATTAGGTTTAGGCGATCACTTGCTCACACGCGCAGACGCCGTCTCGCGTCTTGCAGGGAGTGTACCTGACTCGACTTTCGGGCATGAGGTCTGGGTGGTGCGCTCCCCTGGGCGGCTGCCCGTCCCTTCCCATGGGCGCTATTGGCATCGGCGGGGTTGGACGGCGCCTGCCGGCCACGCTGCGCGTTTTACACGATCGAGACACGCTCGTCCAAACGCAGCTCTTGTTCACGACACGCGCAGGCTCGCTCTCGACACGCACTCACGCGTAGTCTCGCTCACACTCTCGCATTCTTCGTTCGAGGCCTTTCTTGGGGGTCGTCGCGCTTCTTGCGTGCCTGCGTCCACCACACGCTCGAGGCTCGAGAGTCACTGTTCTCGGCGATGGTTCGGCCTCTACTACATCGCGAGAGCCGCGATTGGTCTTCGCTCGCCCTTCTCTGGGACGTTTGGCCGCCTGGGTGGCCTTTGTTATTGGGGTCGCGGCTTGGGGGTTTTTGTGGGTCTTTTTCCGCCCTTTGTTGGGCCTTTCTCTGCCGTCGTAGGGACATCTGGTGTGTGCCCTCTGGGCTTTCGCGGCCCTTCAGCCTCGCCTCCCTTCAGTTTGCACACGTAGACGTAACGCGTGGTGGGCTGTTTGCGTTCTTGGGGCCGGGCTCCGCTGTTTGTTTGCTGTGATGGTCCGTCTTCGGACTGGTCCTACGGCTTTTCGCCGGCGGCTGCTACAATCAGGTGCGCATATTTTATGTTTCGGAACGCTTGTACTTATCAACATGGCAGTCAAGAACACAACTGGGCAGTCGGAAAACAAGGGACGAGCTGGAGAAATATACTAGAGTTGCTTGGTGCAGGGGCCCCTTGAAGGTACGGTATTCGGCTTTACGGTTGTGGGCCTGGTAAGGACTTACCTTGGCCAATGTGGTTGGTTTAGCTGTCATGGCTTGGCGTTGGTCCCCAATTCTTTTCGCGTGCGTTGAGGCCTGAATTAACGGCCTTCCTTCAGCGTGGGCCAAGATTTCCCTCCCGGGCTTGCGTTCTTGGCGCTACTCCAATTTGGTCTTTGTGCTCCGGTTTTGTAGCCGGTCCAAATTCTTGGAGCTGGGGGCTCGTAATATCTTCGGGTCATGTTAGACACTCTCATTTTGGTGTTTGTTTGGGGTTCGCCTCCTCGTGTTGTTCGAATTTCGGGAATCGGTGTTTCTTCCCTTAGGGCTCGGGCGTCCGGGGAAGACGAGGTACGCACAAGACAGGGGGACGTGTTCAAGGGCACTCTCAGATTAGGCCATACTTTTCCGTTTGGCAAGGAGGACCTACCAAGACCCTCCGCCTAATAGCGTTGCCGAAAATTCATACCTAGCGATCGGTCACGGTTCCTGGGTGGAGCGCCTCTGTGACTGTTTTGCATTTTGTGGGTGTCGTGTCGCGGAGCCTAGGTACGGGGGGATCCTTCATTTTTTTTTGCTGCTTGGTCCTTGTCTCTCAGCGTCTCGTCATAACCCGGGTTGGTTCTTGTCGTTCGATGGGCCTTTGGTGTTTTGCGTCAATCCTTGGGGTTTTCCCGGTATCCTGTTCTGTCGGGGCCATGCGCTAGCGACATGTGTCTGTGCCGGGAACTTCGCAGGGAAGTGCTTTCGAGCCTAGGTAGGTCCAGTCTTTCCGAAGACCGGAGCGATCTGAGGTGAGTCACTGGACGTTGATGATTGTTTATTGTGTTGGTTCACCTGTGCGACAAGGAGCGGCTGAGGTGGGGGTTCTGGTGTGCCTCCGGAATGGCCGGCAGGGCGGTCTCTCCTCTCCTGAGGAGGATCGGTCTGGGCATAGGGGGCGGTATGGGTGATAGCCTGGGTGCGACCGACATGTCGCTCTTTTCCGTCGGCCGGGCTCTGTGCGCCGGCACCTGGGCTTGGGCTGTTTGTTGTCTGCTGGCCCTCGCGTTTTGCTCGTTTTCCTTCAGCGCCTCTTGGCTCTCGGTGGGCTTTATCTGTGTGTTTGTTTCGGGGGGGGCTGATGGGTGCGGGCGGCCTGGTCGATCTTTCCTACTTTCCTGCGCATACTAAGATGCTCAGGCATCGTCCCGACTTACACATCCACGATGGCGTTGGAAGCCGATGATGGCATAGGGTTTTATAAGAGAGTGGAGGATTCGCGACTGAAGTTCTCGATTTATTTGGACCGTTCATGCGTGACCGAAGTATCACTTAGGAGTTATTCTTGGGATCAGTGTAAGTCCGAGTTTGCTGATTTGGTGGTAGGATACCCTGGGCCGGGTACATTGGGATGCAGGCTTGGCGTCCTGGGGGGGACAAACCGGATGATCACGTCGTGGACGAGATTCCTGTTTCACAATATAAAATATCGACGTCGGATAGCCTTGGGCGCTAGCTATTTAATAATGAGGGGGCCGTTTATTATCGGTAGTCGCGGTGCTTTCTTAGGTTGAGGCGCCTTGGCATCTCTCCATAGATGCCGAGGGTTCATTTGCATAAACATTGCCCGCGTGGGCGCGGGCTTAACAAGGATTGAGGGGGGCGAACTACGTATTCTCGTAGTTATCAATCTAGTAGTTCAACACTTTAATTGATGCACATAGATTAATCGATAAATACGAGACCTCCTGATGGGAGCCGGTAATCTAACGCAATCGTTTGATGTAAAATAGGATAAACTTATCGGCCTTATCAGCCATGGCCCGGGGCACTTATACTCGCGGCCCCTTTGTCCGGGGAGGCCAGCTTGAAATATTTAAAGTGCTGGATCAGGAGTTCCTAGCAGGAATATAT
Source organism: Oryza meyeriana var. granulata (assembly GCA_003991445.1). Classification (NCBI taxonomy): domain Eukaryota; kingdom Viridiplantae; phylum Streptophyta; class Magnoliopsida; order Poales; family Poaceae; genus Oryza; species Oryza meyeriana. The sequence continues at coordinate 27,250 of RYFJ01004189.1, read as the reverse complement.
GTCACTAGCAGTTTTAGAGTAGGCCTCGGTGTCAGCATTTAACGGCGGATGCACGCAGGAGGAGCGCTGGCCATCTGACTCTTATGACTGGAGTTTAACCCGAGGTATCCAGTTAAAGGAACGATAAGGAGCTTTCTATGCATCGTGCCGGCGTGATGCTGGGATCTATCTACTGCTCTTATTTTTTCAGAGGACTATGAGATATAAAGTCTGCGATACCAGGTGATGCAGCTTCGTAGACAGAGAGGTATATAATTTTCGTGTGGGTTCGGTTCCCTCATGGCTTTTACTGGTAATGTGTCCTCCGGCGGAACTAACCTCGTGTGAACCTGAGCCCCTTAGAATATCGACTAACTCCGAGAAGTCTGAAGGCGTACGGTAGACGGGGTAACGAGACTTACTCGTCGTCCGGTCGACAGGAGTCTGAACTTACACCGATTGCAGGCCCTGCTCGTGGAACGAAGCAGAACCCGTCAGTTGCTTAGCGAATCTACATTGGTTGTGGCGACTCGCGGCCGAAGGCCTTTTCTTGTGCATTGATCTTTTTGAGAGTGGATCCTAGCGATGGCTTCGCCCGGACGGCATGTCGTATTTATGACCCCCGGGGAGTTTTAGCATATGAGGGCCGGCGTCCTGGCGTATCGGGCGCGCGGGCGCATGTACCGGCGAATCAGGGAGTTTGGTTCTGCCTACTGCTGCATAGAAAGGACAGTGGATTTACAGATGGCCGGTTGCCCGTGACTCGGTCGGTACATCCACCGGTGGAGGGATCACCGCCGGTGCTTTGCCTAAAAATTTCATTTATCCATTCTGGCCTAATTTACATCACGGCCAGCGTAGCCTATGTTGGCTAACCGCTAGGCCTTCCTCGTGCCGCTCGCGCTCGTCTGGCGGGGGACGGGTGACTCCTTCGTATCCCCAACCTTGAGCTTTCTTCCTTCCTGGACTCCTATCCCCGCTAATTGAGTTGCTGATTTCCCGGTCCCATGTTGGAACCGAAATCTTATCAAACGAATTTCCGTACCAAATTTTAGGCCGTTAACGGAGCTATTACCGGTTCGGCCCCCCCAAGTGTCGTGTTTATAAGTCTCTTTGGGCATACGACCTTCCAAATTCTTGCCAGTCTGGGCTTCGATTCCTTTCACATACCGAGGTGGCCCAAGGTAGCCCACTTTCCTTAAATGTTTGAAACAGTGCCAATGGCCTCGATTCCCGTCCGGTCATACATACCTCTATAAACCGCTTTGCCTGTCCTTTACGCGTCTTTTTTTTGTGCGGCTTGTTACTCTGCTTTCACTATCGCGGATTCCCCGAGCCCTCTTCTGCCTTGCCCTGGTGCCAAGACGCCGTTCTCTTGACGGAACACCTCCGGCGATCCAGGCGAACCGCTGTAGAATCTTCTTTCTCAAGGCCATCGGTCTGTCCAGCCCTCGCAGGTGGTAGCACTCCTTCCTCCCGCCCATGGTCGTTCCCCATTGGCGACGACTCCTCTGTCCAGAGGTACCCTCGCGGGTGCGGTGATGCCTTCTCTGCTTAGGTTTACGACTTCAGAGGGTGAATTGAATCTACCACCACCTTCTCACGACTTCGGAGTTCTCCCGGTCGGTCCTTCTTCGTGTCGTTCTCTCTGTTTACCGTCATTGCTAATGGACCCTTAAACAGGGACCAGCATTCGGTCGAAGGATCGCCCCGGGCCCGGCCCGATTGTATCCAAATTTGGGTTCTTCTTAGGCTCCATGGCCTTGAGGGGGGTCGCCCTAGGGTCACGCAGCAAGGACCTTGGTTATTAATCGGACTTGGCATGGCAAACGCGAAAACCCATGATCCGTCCCGGGTTCAAAACAACCTGGCTGGGCCTTGGAGGGCTGTGGGGCTCCGCAACGCGCTACGCAGGACACTTCCCTGGAACCTTCCATCACCCCGGTGATGTCTTCTCAGGCGGGTTGCGGCTCCATTTGGGGCGTGCAGCGCCGTAGGCAAGCTTCCTGGATGGAGGAACTCCGTGTTTATCCAACCTCCCGGGGAGGATTATCGGGCCCAACTAAAGACGGAAACCTACTCTCTTGCCGGCCAAGAATCGAGAATGACTCTGGACTCACACCCTCTATGCCACCCTGGCAACCTTTGCGCCATGCCCCGGGGAGTTTGGCCGATAAGTATATGAGGGGGCAACCTGGGGACCTCATGTCTTCTGCCACTACCAGGGCTCTAGCAGCTCTTCGGTTGCTGTGCCGTACGCGATGTCAGCGGCCCTCGGGCGGTCGCTGGTATATTGGCTTGAGCGAGCTATGGGGTTGGGGGGAGGACCCCAACTTTGGATGGATGTAGAGCCGATGGGGCTGCTGAAAAAAGGAGGTGAGAAAGGCGGCCGGAGGGGCTGCCAACTTCGGTGCAAGCCTACTAAGCCATCACTTCTACCTTCGAAGCTGGTGCACAGATCAGACAGACAGATAGTAAGGCGCTTGGTACTTCCACTTACGCTACAGGCACGCCTATGGACTCTTCTCACATCCAGACTCAAGCCAGCCTAGAAGGCGGAGGAATTTCGGATGGTAATCATTCAGTCAGCAACGAAGGTGTGTCTTTTTCTTTGACAACTGTGAGGAACGATTCAACTTGTCGTCTGGACCCAAATGGTTTCCAAAGCCAACACCTCTCGGCGCCAGGGAGCAGTAAACAGGGGCCACCGGGGGGGCCTATCGTCGCGTAGAGAGGGAGATGTGCTTGGCCGACTCGGCAAACAAGTCCCTGGGGCAATGACCTTCTTGCGCCATTCTTCCTCCTTTCTCCGGTTTCCCGGGGTTCTCGGTGACGTTTACTTGGCAGCACCACTCTTCCCCGTCCTCGCCTCCTTCGTTTTTTTTTCTTATAGAACACTGCATCAGGTGCAGTCAAGCTTCGCTGGCCAGGCCATGTTGGGCGTCATATTGGGGGTTTGCCTTGGTGGTTTGGCAATGTATGGCTTCAACGTCTATACATGCCAAAGGCAATCTCCGGGACTTTCTTTTCTCAATTTAAACTTCCCAGCCGATCATGGATAGAGGAACAGGCGCCCATCTATGCGATGTATCTCTGTGGGCGAAGCTGCCATCGGCCCCTTCCTAGCGGCTAAATGACCTCGTCGACTTAGCCAATGGGTTCAAAGTTTTTTATTATGGGCTTCACAAAAAACAAAAAGAAAAGGGTTGCCAACTTTGGTTCGGCATATGATGATGCAGCATCATTTGTAGATGCAACTGTCAAATTCAATCCTTGACGCGTGGCCGAATGAAGACGTCCAGAGATATATTTCTATCTAGCCATTACTCCTGGCCTACTGCCACTGACTGGCTTTTCTCAGGGTCGATTGCAACAACCATCCTATGATTTTGATCATCCATGTCGGTCCCGCCAATGTGCCTCGGTCAACTTCCCATCGGCCTATTCTTCATTCGACAAACTTTCAGGCCCGGGGTAATGTCAACAGTGGCTTTAGAGTAGATCGGATCGGATTCTAACGGAATCCCTACTCTGGGCACCGCCACCAGCGTGGAGATCTACACTGCCACTGACAAAGCTCTTTGCCGATGGTGCAGATGGAGAAACACCTATTCAACTCATCGGCTATCCATTAACTGTGCTCTCGCTCAATGCAATTACGTCGACTCGATGAAGAGGTAACATCCCAGAGCCTTAATCATCATCTCCGATATTCTTATAATTCTAATCTTGTAGGCTGTCGACGGGAGCTCACCGACAACAAGCACCAGTGGGCGGGCCGATCATATACCAACCACCATCGGCAATGCCGCACTTAGGGCTGGGTGCTGCCACCTCCATCGGCTCTTCTCCAAGCGCCACGGCCAACAGGATCCAAAACGCAAGAAGCTGGCGTCTCGCCCTCTTACAAGAAGCAGAACAAGACCAGTGTCGATGGTGGGTCACGTGCCCACCTGCTATTCAAACAACACCGGCCCTTCCATACTCCACGGGTAGCGCCTCAGTCTTAATATTATTCTATTTCCCATCTTTACATTATCGATCTTATTTTCAGCTCAAGTCATTGGCTCCTGACGCTCCCACCTTCCTGCTGACATCCTTACAACCATCGGCCGATACTTCTGCACCATATTCAACTCCAGCATCCAACCCCCAAACCGTTGTTTGGAGGCCGTTCTTAACTAACTGCCACGCCAGGCCCATGCGGCCATCCTGAACGAACAACCCACTCACTCCACTTGATGCCAAGTCGCTCAATCTGCCGATGTCCTGCCTCATGGTAATCCTCTTTACATCCCATTTTCTTTTAACTCTTTCTGATCCTTTCTTACGATGTCCAATCTGGCAATCCTAGCCCGACACTGTTTTCCCTTTGACATCGGAAGCTACTTGGAGGCAAATGAGAAACAGCCACCCCGCGCATCTAGCAAACCATCTTTTCCAGCCGACATGCGCGAATAACTTGTTGAATATCATTCTCTGCTGGAAAACCCTATCGACGCCCTGGTGGAGATGGGCAGATCCGGGAAAAGATTTGTGGAAATTGAGCATTCATTTGCCCGAAGTAGCTGCATCGACGAACTGGACCTCGCTGCAAGCATATCTGGAAGTCCCCACAACATTTCCAACTCAATCAAGCTCAGGCAGCGAACAGCCGATCGTGGTTAATCAACAGAAGATGGTCCAAATATCCAAGAACGATCGCTTGTCAGCTTCAAACACGAAAGAAAAAAGCCTTGGGACGTATATATTTAGTTGCCTCTCAAGAGATCCAATCAAACTGGACCAGCTGAAGAGAAGGGAAGCGATTTTTGCTGGCAGCAACTTAGAAAAATCTGCAAGGAATCGAAACAACAGAATCCCAGGTCATCGGCCTGCCACAAGCTATAGAAGATCAGAAGCCAGAGTTTGCCGCAGGCAGTGCGTCAAGTCGTCCCTCAGCGCAGAGAACTTAAAGACTACCGGGGTCCGACGAAGAAGACATTCACGCGCATTGGTGGAGATTCGACCGATTCGCCTGCGCATGATCGAAACAACCAAAAATTCTGTTGAAATCTTAAATTGATGCTTTGATGGTTCTCTGAAACATGCCGATTAAACTCTTTTGCTATAATTTAACTTAATCAGGCTGTTATTCATTCATGCATACTCCATCTTCGCTTGATAATATTTTATTTATTTGATCTAAAGGCGATATCAATTTATATCCGGCTATCTTTCGGCGATGATACCAACATCGCTCTTATTCTGAACTATTTAGAAATCGGGCTGCAATCTAACCGATTCAAGAGTTAATCCAAACGCTAGATAGTAATTTCTTGAGAATACTTCCCATTAAGTGCTTTAGCAAACTCTGTTCCCTCCAGATCCTGCAATACATATGCTTCCAGGTACAAGCAACGATTAATCCGATAGGGCCCTTCCGCAATTAGGCGACCACATATTGTCTCCAGATATCTTCACTGGATCCTCCTGGGAGACCCGCGACGCCGGCACGGCAGATGCTGCGGGTTGGGGCGAACGGCGCCAAAATCAACCTCTGGGCAAAGATCTCATCGCCCAGTCCTAGACTAAAGCGATGCTTTTTCATCACTATGTTTTACATTATTCATGGACTGCCCCGGTACAGCGCGGCCGCTTCGACCACCGGCGGTGGCCCACATGGTTCTGCAGTTCTTTCCCTGTGTACGTCGTATTCTACCGGCGCGCATACTTACATACACACAGTACATGTAAGCGTGAACGCCCATTAGCACTTCTCTCACGAGTACACGATGCAAGCTATGTCGGCATCACGCCTGCAAGATTATGTAATGTGCTTTAGAAATGCATTTGCCCTCCCGCGGTGCAGTGGCTTTCTATTGATGCCATGGAGGACGACCGACTCGTGTAACCATACGATGCCGGATGTCCGCATCCAGGGGGTCTGGGGTCGACCAAAGGCAACAAGACTTGCTTTTTAGGAATGTCCACTTCCCCGCCGGGGCGTCACGATTCTTCCAGGGCCAGTCTGGCTCATACGAAGATATTCAGGATGGCCGTCAGCAGCGCGTTGCCGGGTCCCAGAACATCAGACCAGCTAGCGTATTACCCCATGGGACAAATCGCATCCGTAACGTATAAGCCATTGCACATTGGGAAGTCCGAGGATAGTGGGCTTCTACTGTTGTACTGGCCGCCCCATTACCCGCTCGCCCTGCGGCCGTGGTTTACTCTCAATGCCCGGGACACATCTCTCTCATCCGCTCCTGAAGCCTGTCAGTGGCGCCATATTTATGTTGGTGGACCACCCTCCGTGGGACTGAGGGCAGAGCGCCCCTCTCCTCATTATTCGGCACCGATTTGGGACCGACGATGCATGACTTAGCCTCGGTCCTCTTGACAATCGTTCCGCCGCGAGCTAGGGCTTGGAGCGCATCCTTCCAGATTAGAGGTGATGAATTCAGTAACGTTCCTTCCGGGCTTTTGGGTTCCTTGGGCGTTCAATTCATTTTCTCTGGCCTCGTCCTCCGAGTCCACGCGGGCTAACTTCTGGGGGCGGCAACGAGTCTGCCTCGGGTTTACATGTGCGTTGATTATACCCGGTCCCCGGGAGTTGTCCGCCTCTGTTAGGGCACCCGGCCGGAAGAATACCCGTACGTTCACTTTTGTATATGGCGCCTCGGCCCGTGCACTCAGTCCTCTACGTCGTGTGCCCTGGAGCGGGACTTGAGTCTCCAGGCAATTCACCTCCCTTCGCGTTGGGACTCAAGCGCTTTTATCACACTGCTGCGTATACCTGGTACGCGTGGGCGCATTGGTCTCTAACAAACCCTACGCGAGACCTCCGGTTCATGGGCAGCGGAAACGAGACTTTGCGAGTTTCTCTAGCCGATCGGAACCCCGGCCAGTCGCAGGCACTGACTCCGTTCCGGCTCAGCGTCGCTGACAGGATTCCGGCCCATTTTTCTATGTAGAGAACCTTCTAGCCACCGGCTGACTCGCGCTTGCCTGGGGCCTTCTGATCCCCGCCAGATGTGGGATTTATGTCGCTGTTTTACTTGATGGCATGGATAAACGCTGGCGATCAATATCAATTCCGCGCTCTCTTGACAGCCTGGTTTTAATGCAATAGGATTCATAGTCGATGCTGGTGCTCGGGCTGTTATATTTTCAATTTCTGTAATGCTGACATCCTTCTATAATGGGATTTGAAGGCAATCTCCCCAACTTGGTCGACCAAAGATATCCTACTGCTTCTCATATCGCAGTTTCATCTAATGAGACCCGATTTGATTGAGTTTCCACAGGGAATGCCCTCATGCAACTTCACACATGACCACTTTGGCTCGTCTCGACAAGTGTAGGCCATCCTCAGCAAGAACCTCCTTCACAAGTCTCGATAATACAATCTCCATCAAGCACACATACTTAGTACTCTATACCGGAAGTTTCCTGAAACCGTTGCGATTGGGATTCTGTAAGATAATCAATTATTTCCTGTCTCCAATCACGTTTTTATTCTGAATATCACTATCGGGCTATTTTCTAACGCTCAAGTCCGTTTATTCAGCCGTAACCGCCCGAGTAGCATTTGTGCAAGATCATTATCTTCTAAATTCTGTTCTCTAGGGATGCTCTCCATTGATACCATCCTGAAAATCTTTCAACAAATCTTTCCTTCTTCATGATACGTATCTTAAAATATCATCCCTCATTCAACTCCAGGATAATGTGCTTGATCACTAATAAAGAATCTCAACAATCTCTATGAATATCGGCCCCGATTTCCTTTAAAAAGTTGAAGTCCTTTCAGCACCGCCTCGTATTTTGCCTGATTATTGGTCCGATAGGGTTTAATTTGTAAAGGCAACTCAAAAACTTGCCCCCGAGGCGATACAATGAAATCAATCCGATACCAGATCCACTGCTTGCAAACCGTTATCCATCAACCAAAACAAAGTCACGGGATCGGTTTCCACATAATTTTCAAATGACCCTCCCTATGTTGTACAATGAAATCGGCCCACTTTCTTGGTCCCTTGAATCGCTTTAGCCGATTCCTATCTCAAAAAGTCGGAAACTTTGTTAGGGAAAATCGCAATTTACTCAATCGCCCTTTTAAGACCGTGGAGCTGAAACCTGGTATTTTAGCTCCACATTGGCCTTGCAAACCCGTGCACTCAGCCGATGATATAATGCCTTATTCGTGCATGAGGATAGTAAACAAAGGGCATTAATTTCTCCACCGTAGGATATCTCGTTTCAGCATCAAAGCCTCTGCTTAATAGAAACGAACCTGCTCCTTGCCTTAAACTCTTGTATTAAAACAGACCCAATGGATTTTTCGTTGGCCGATAAGTATAAACCTTGAAACGGCAACTCCTTTCTGCGGCGGAATCAGAACAGGTGGGAACTTAAATAACTCTTCATTTCACATCAAATGCCTTTCTGTTCTACCCCCACAACAATACTCTTGATCGGGCTTTCAACTTATAACGGAGTTCAAAAGGCTCACAATCCTTTCCGTCGGGACAAATTTGATCTGAATTCCTTACAACATTAAATTGCCGATTCAATGACTGTAGGCTTTGTTTGTTGCTTGGTGGTTCTGTATTCTTGAGTGGCTCTAATCGCTCCGTTGACTAACTTCAACTTTTCCTCGCTCATGAACGCATAAAACCCAGAATGCCAGCCGATACACCAAATAAGCGCATTTACTGGGATTTCACCTTAATCCGTATTTTCTTTGCCCTTTCCAGCAGCTTTTTCCGCAAATTGGGCTATTTTATGGCTTTGCCACTCATCTTGGATTTAACCTACCACACTCATCGATGTAATTTCCATCTATAAGCCGGATGGAGATGCATGAAGATATATAGATTGTCATCGCCCTCTGAGTATGTCGCACCGCACTTTTTTAATCAAACGGTCATATACACACTTCATATAAGCCGATAGCTCCGGACATCGAAATCGCAGTCTTTATGCTATGTCTTCCTCTGCCATCAAAAATCTGGTTGTATCCTGGCATTGCCGTCCATGAAGCTAATAATCATGTGGCCGATCTTGCATCCACACAATCTGCTATCGGCATTGGGTACTCATCCTTGGGGGTACGCTTTATGTCAATCCCGGAAATCGATACATATCTCAATTTTCCATTTTTTTCTTTTCCACCGGGACGATATTAGAAATCACCACTCAGCATATCGGGCATGGCTTAATAAACCTTTGCATGCATATAACCGTGTGATTTTCTGCCTTTGTTTGGCTCAGTACAACCCGTTTAAACCTCCTTGGAGCCTGTTTAAACGGCCCGATACCTGGTTTAAATAGGAAGCCGATGTTCAACAATTGATCGGCTTTAAATCCTGGCATTTCAATGATATTCCCAAGCAAAACAATCCCGATACTCTTTTTACAATTTTATCAATTCTTCTCGGAATTCAGGACATAAATTTTTTTACTATGTACTTGTCGGCCTGCCTATCTCCTGGTCCTATATCAATTTCTTCCAATATCGGCGAGTAAATCCTTGTCCCAACTTTCCCTCGAAATCTCAATGGTGCCCATGCAGAGTAGTAAATTCTGAGCGACTTGCTGATGGGCTGTAATCTGCTTGACTAGTGGAACCTTAAGATAATCCCTTCCCACACTTTTCCCAGACAAACAATCGACACCCATCGGCCTCCCAGCGGCAAATCGGTCATCTGCAATGTTGGTCAATTGATTGCTAAGATTACCTCAACCTTGGTCTCCTTGCCACTGTAATTGAGGACTTTGATGCATCGGTCGAGGGCACGCAATCAGTTTGGCCGTGAATAACAATCCCTGCGCAAGGAGTAGACTATATGATCCTTTTCCATCGATGAACAAAAACGGTGTAGGCAAAGTCTTTGTTCCCCCCCACTGTTAATTCACGTTTAACACGCCTTTCGGTTCCGGATGGATTTTCCCGCCAAGTCTTTAAACCACATATTGTCTGACAAATCTTTCGGCGGTGTGTTTCCCCACTCCGATATGTAGCATATGGCATTAATTAACAGCTGGCCCCGCCATCGACTAGCATTCGTCATCGCTTCCCATTTACTAACCCCTTGATAAATACGCTTCAAATGTCCGATGCTTCGATTCTTCGGGCTTATCCAAATAATAGCCGCGATCGGTTGCAGGTTAATGAAGGCAAAAACCTCTTCAATGTTTCCTCATCAGATAATGCCTTATACTCCCGAGGCCAAAAAAGAAAAGCCAGTTTACTGGAGGCGATGGATAACCTCATCGTCACTCTTCTTCAAACGCCACACCCGCTTTAATCCTCTTGTGACGATGATCGGCTTCCCTTGGTGATATCGCCGTTGGTTCTTCCTACTGCTCTTGGTGCCGGTAACCGCTGTGCCTTCTTTTCTGATTTTTTTCGTAAATATTCCCACTAGGACACACTGAGGATCCCTAACTAATTTGCTGTTCTTCATGTGATCCCTCTTCATCATTTTCGTTCAAAAAACTCTTCATGGATCGCCCTAATCGGCTTATGTACCAATGCGTCTCTCCCAAGCGGCTGATCTTCTGAAGATTCCTCGTGCTCAAGGACTCTTGAGACCTTGTATCATACATTCAGACAATCTCTGATCGATGGCAACTCTATCCCTCCTCAGCAAAATTGAAGAACGGGCAATCCAAATGTGGAATTATTCTCCTCCCTCGTATGACGAAGCCCGCTATTCTCTTCGCGCTTGATAATTTATCTACCAGCTACGATGAAGTAATCTAGATCTTCTAAATTCCCGTATCTTGTTCCTTCATCGGCTTGAATTTTATGATGATCCCTTTGCTGTTTGACTGCGAACCCCGGGGGCCGTTCGGTCTGGGGAGACACGGCGAAGGCCCTGGGGAGATTTCTTCACTCCAGTGCAGGTCCCTAAATCCTTTGAGTTCGTAGGCATGCAATCAATTTGAACCCTGCAATTGACAAGGAGAGAGATATTAAATCATGGCAATCGGCTAGAAGCCGCTTGGGACTCATGCGTATCGGGCCGATGCCAATACGTACTGTAAGCACTTATTCATGCGCTAAAAGCTGATGAGACGGCAAGAAGAATAACATAATAATAAACAAGTATTGCACTAGCCCGATCATGCGGAAGGGATGCTCAAAAACGCGGCTATAAAAAATTGGTAAAATAAAATAGAGAGAATGCATAATAATAGATTAAATAAACTCCAGCCGATATGACTTTAAAGTTACTGGATTGTGTAAAGATACTGCCCGCTGCCGTGCCAGGCCCTTGCTCACATCGGCTCCCGGGATCTTCATCCGCTATCCGTACCCGTGCCCGGTTTCCTTACCATGCTCGTGCTCGGGTCCTTACCTGGGTTCGGGCCCGGGAACTTGACTGAGGTCGTGCCCGGGAACTTGGCTGAGGTCGGGCCCAGGAACTTGGCTGAGGTCGATGCCTGGGACCCTGCTTGTGCTCGCATCTGTCGGATGGGCAGGAAGAAACCCCATCGCTAGCCCTTAGCATTGTAACAGTAATGCAGGCCACGCACATCGTATAACAAGGCAAGCAGCATAATCGGCTAATAGTTTAATATGGGATAACTCATCGGCTAGCACTCCGATAATAACAATCGAGAAACCCATCGGGCTTATTAAGAGTAACGTATTATTCATCTAGTAGATCGGACCCAACCGTTGCACACGACGATAATAATAACGAGATCTCGATAAGCCTACAAGATGATCGATGCGATCCGTGAGATGCTAAAACATGATAACTTACGGCTATGGCCCCCCGGATAAAGACGCTGCACATAAAGTATCGACCTAGCCAGGAAACGGTTTTATCGCTAGGCAGTTTAGTAGGTCGGACCTAACGATGCAGCACAAACTGATGATAAACTGCTCCCAGCAAGCCGATATCGATCTGAATGCAACGTGATGTGAATATACCTATCATCTATGAGATATAACTGAACTGATGCAGCATAGATAAAATAATATATCGTGTAAGCGACTAACCATAAACCGACTAGAAATCGACTAACGAGGAAGTCCTACCGATAGGTAAGCGGTGAGAGATCTACACCTCTCTCGTAGGAGGTCCGGACTAACCGATGCAGCCCGGCTGGAGAAGCAGGTCTCCGTCAGTGATGTGGTGGCGATGCCACCAAAATTTTGTATGATGAGCGATAATTTACAAGGTCCCCGGGCGTACGTATTGATACCCGATTACACGAGTCCTTATTGGACACGGTACTGATTTCCTAATTATAACGAAACTTAACAAGGCCTGACCGGACACGAGGTCAGGTTTTTAAAGATAAACACTTTGCCTAATTATGGGTTCAGTAAATAACTGCAAAATAGCGGTCTTCACGCCCCTTCCCGGAATCGGTCTCTTCTGGATCATTTCGCGCAGTTGACTGGCAATTTCCTTTGACCAGGAAGTCTGACATAGGGGGCCTTACCAAAATTTGGCGTTAACCACATGCCCCCAATTTCGGAGTTCTCCTATATGGATTCGAAATTCTTTATTTTGGGCCTCTAGATTTTATCCATACCGAGGCGGCCCAAGGAGCCCACTTTGCCATATGATTGTTTTGAAAACAGTGCCAACGGCCTCGATTCACTGGTCATCCATTTCTTAAAACGCTTCGTCGCCCTATGCTCGCTTTTTTAACGCTTTCAGCATCACCAGAGCACCACCGCTTCTCTTCCAACTGCTTCAACAAGCTCTACGAATCAGAACGAACCGTCGCAAAGCCTCTTCTCAGCCATTGAGTTCCTGCATCCTTCTTCCTCTCATCGCGATGGCATCGGCATCTGCAGTTCCTAAGGTAATCTTTCCTAACCCGATTTATTTCTCCCGATTTTGTGGCCTATGACGCATCCAATCCTGCATGTTCTTCATCTTGTTCTTCGTTATGGTTCTTGTTTACTGTAGCATTAGAGAGCAGAATTCTTGATCCCGGCCGCAGATTACCCAAACTTTTTCTACCATGGCCCATGGGTAAGCAAGATCCCACCGATTTCATATGCGCCTGAGACCAGGTTCCTTTCAAGAACTCGGCCATGCTGGTCAGGACTGGACCCAATAGCTTTCAGGTCATGGCCGAGCAAGCTGCCTCGGGTGGAGAGATTGTAACACCAGAGTAATCGGCTGCGAAGGAACTTACTGGGAAGAATCACATATCGGCCACTGCACTCAATTCTCTCCTGGCCGATTATGGAGGAATGAACGCTCTGCTCGCATCGGCCTCATATTTCTGGTCCGATGCCGCAATGCCTTCCTGTTGGGCACGGGTCCGATGACCCCACTTTGCTGGATGTGACTATGCTCACACCGCTGCCTGATCACGACAAGACACATCGACCCTTCAAGCTCCGCTTCAAACCTCTCTTCGGCTCCAAGCAAAAACATCGGCGGCCTGGTCCAGGTACATATCATTCAAAAAGAAACTGAGATCGGTTGATGACCGGGAACCATGGTTGCTTTCTGAACTTATGGCTAGGCGGTTTGTTTTTGTGGCGCAACCCTCGGTCCAACGATCAACATGATGCAGTGTTTAGCAGAGTGCTTTGGTTGATCGGTAACGATTCCCTTGGGTTCAATTCCTCCTTGGGTGCCACCTATCAGCTGCTTCACAAGTGCCGACGGTAAGTTTATCGGCTGCCAGCCCGTCGGCCTATCGGGGGTCTTGGTGGTTTGTTACAGCTCTGGCCTTAATGTCTACACCTCAAAGGCCTTCTCCGGGACTTCTCTTCTCAACCATCCTTTCCCGCCGATTACACAGAAGACCAAGATCCATCTACTGCCGATGCGTTTCTATGGGCGAAGCTGCATCGTCGCCCTCTCTAGCGGCAAGATAACCCCCGCTGGACTCAGTCAGTGGTTCAGGGGTTATTGATGGTTTCACCAGGGGAGGCCACTCTCTGGTTCGCATACAATGACGCATCGCATTTGAGATGCCTTCCAATTTCGACCCGCTAAGCCCTGGAAGCGAGGAATCAGGCCATATCCTATCGGCATCACCCCCCATCTGTTGCCAACTGGCCTTTTCTCTGGGCCACATCGCAACCATCATACTAAGTTTTACATCCATCGTCGGTCCCGCAGCTTGGCTTGGTCGCTTCCGATCCGGCCTATTCTTCATCGACAAACTTCAGCCCGGGGCATGGTCAGCAAACGCCCTGATATGATCGGATGCGGCTTTGACAGACCCCTTCTTCTAGGTCGCCGCACCCGAGGGTGTATGATCTGCAAACTTGCCAACCCCTCTTTGTTCAAAGCTTTTGTCCGATGGGTGGTCAGAATGGAAAAAACTAAATTCAGCTAGGCGGCCACCTGCTAACTGTTCTGTCTTGACAGTCCGAGGTACATGAATCCGATAAGAGGTAACACCACCGCAAGCCTTTAATCATCATGCTCCCAATTACTCTCACTCTTATTGCAGCTACCACGTCGAGCCCAACAACAAGTAACAAGCGGTCGGGCCCGATTCTGTATCAACCTCCTCATCGGCCACTTATCCAAACTAGGGCGGCGACGCTCGATCTCCATCGCTCTCCCAAGGCTGCCTCGGCCGATAGGACAAAAACGGAAGAAGCTAGCGCTCGCCCCCTCCCTGAAGAAGCAGAAAACAGGTGCCTGATGCGCGTTGCCCAATCAAGACGCACTCTTCTCGCCCCAAACAAAACATCGGCTCCCTCATCGCCTCAAGTATGGCACTAAGTCTTGACGTTAGTAACCTGCTCTTATTCATCTACTAGTTCCTTTCCAGCTCGAGTCATCGTCCAGAACCTCAACACTCCTCTGACTCCTCCAAGCACTGACCGATGGCTTCTCCTCAGCTACCCCACTCTGGTATTGATCCTCCAACACCGTCTGACGAGACTTGCTCTCCTTCAATCGGCTGACATTCGGCCCTCCAAAGAACAATCTCTTCATCTCTCCGAGCGATGCACGCCGAAGCTGCGATGTCCCTTCCCAGGTAATTCTTCACGCCCATACTTCACTTATAACTTTCTACTGATTCTTTTACGATGCCAATTTTGCAGTCCTTAGCCGCCTATTTCCTTCGACATCGGCCCAATACTTGGAGGCAGAAGACAAAACAGCCACCAGAGGCAACCAAACCGTCGTTCCCAGAACGTGTGCGCGTTATTTAACAGCATCAACAGTCGGCTTGGAAAAACCAAGTTGATGCGCTAGTGGAAGACTGTGGGCCGATTCGGGCAAGACTCACAGAAATTGAACTACCATCTGCCCGAAGAACTCTAGTACGCGTTAACCCCGTGCAGCATACCTGGAGTCCTCATAGGTTTAAATAAACTCATCAAGGCTCAGTACAGCGCATAGCGATCGCGCTGACCAAGCCGAAGATCACCGAAGACTCCAAGCCGATCGGGCTGCTAGCCAGATAGAGATAGAAAAGACTTGATGGACATGGCAAAAAAAAAGGCCCCCCCGCCCCCAAGAGC
This sequence comes from Oryza meyeriana var. granulata, assembly GCA_003991445.1. Taxonomy (NCBI): domain Eukaryota; kingdom Viridiplantae; phylum Streptophyta; class Magnoliopsida; order Poales; family Poaceae; genus Oryza; species Oryza meyeriana. Next base: position 11,808 of record RYFJ01004189.1, on the reverse strand, counting down.
TCCAACCCAAGCTAGATCAACTGAGAAGAAGGAGGCCAATTTGCTGGTAGAACTTGAAAAAAGTCGGCAGGATCTGAAGCCACAAGAATCTAGCTTATCGGCCTGCGCAAGCCATCTCAAGACCAAGAGCTAAGGTCGCAGCGACGGTGCGTCAAGTCAATTCATCGGCGCAGAACTTCAAAACTACCTGGGCTTCGATGAAGACACATCTGGGCATCCAAGAAATTGACCAAATCCGCCTGCACGCAACAAAAAACGATCCAAAAGTTCATGGTACAATAATGACCGATGGCTTCCTGAAACATTAATTGTACTGTAAATATATCCTGATGGCTGCTGCCTGTTCCTCCCCGATAATATCTGTTCGGCTATCTAAGGCGATAATCGAATGATACGGCTGTTTTAGGCGATGCAAAACTTGGCTTTCGATTATTTTAGAATCGGCTACATTAACCGATTTAGAATGATCCAAACGCTAGATAGGTATTTTCCTTGAGATATTTTCCATAATGCTTTAGCAAACTCCATCCCGTCAATGATCTTCTAATACATAGGCATTACCAGGTGTTGACCCGAAAACCGCCGGTGTTTGCCAAAACGCTTGTTGACGATCTGGTTCGGCGCTAAGACACGCGAAGGCCTGGGAGATCTGCTTAGCTCCAGTACAGGTCCTAAAATCTTGAGGTTCGTAGGCGTGCCAGTCAATTTGACCCCGCAATTGACAGGAGGGCAAATATTATCTCAGGGATCAATCGGCCGACAAGATCCTGCTAGCCGTGCGAAGGAATGCTTGAGCATCGGCTGAAGCGATGATAAAACCGTGCCCGGGCCCTATTATCCGCAGCCCGGGTCTCGTGCCTGCGCCCGGGTTCTTGGTTGTGCCCGGCACCCTCGGGTCCTTACTCGTCCCGTGCCCGGGTCCTAGCTTGTGTCCGACTACCAGCAGCAATTGCGCACGGCTAGGAGGCGATGGTAGAATAGATGATGAATGTTAGCAAATAACAGCTACCATTGGCTAGGGGCCGTAGAGAATATATGATAATATAAACAAATAAGAAGCCAGCCATTGGCTAAGAAGCCGATGAGATAATACAATGCACATAACAAGCCCTAGCCGACCTGCCATAGAACATGTGGCATCGGCTGGAAAGCGATGATAATAATATAACCAGAACAATAAAGATATATGCATTGTCGGCTTTATAAAAAGAAACCTATCGGCTAAGACTCCGACAGAACATCGCCATAAACACCCAATCGGCTTAGCAGGATAAATCTATTATTATCAATCTGTAGTTCAAAATCAATGATGCAGCACAGATTAAAATAACATAAAGAACTCAGATGAGCCGATAGATCTAATGCAAATTTGGTGATGTATGATAACTTATCCTAACATCTCGATAAGACGCTTTGCACAAAAACCATCGTCTAAAAGGAACAATTTATCACTGCAGCTTAGTAGGATCGGACCCAACCGATGCCGCACAAACTGATGAACTAAATCTGTTCTTGGTAAAACCGATACGATCTACTATGCACGCGTGATGTGATATACCTACTCGGCCTATGAGATGCAAACCTAAACTGATGCATGCCGAGACAAGCAGAATATACCGTGGTAAGCGACTACCAAAAACCGACAGCATCGGACCTAAACCGAGGAAGTCCCTAGTCGATAGTAGTCGGGGTAACGACTTACCCTCTCGCAGGAGTTCGGACCTAACCGATGGCAGCCCGGCCGAGAGCAGGATCCCGTTGAAGGGGTGGCGAATGCGCCGAAGTTTATTGAAGCGTTTGATAGATTACAAGGTACCCGGGCATAGTATATATAACCCCCGTAGTTGATACAGTCCTGATTCGGACACGAAACAGGAGTTTCCTAATTATAAAAAGGAAACTAAGCAGCCCCGTGGACGAGATCAGGTTTATCTAAAAAGTATAGAAACTACCTAATTAATAAATAAGGTAATTGACTGCATACTGTGGTCTTCACGGTCTCTTTCCCAAACTCGATCTTCTCTAGTCAATCTTTACCGGTCTCTGTGATTTTTCCTCTTAAGCGAATCTGCTAAAGACCGTGCCAAATTTTAGGGCGTTAACACAGGCACATCAGCGATTAATCCTGATAGGGCCTTCCCAATTAGGCGACCATTTTCGATACTTATTATCCTGGATCCGTCGGAAAATCACTTCCACACAGATTCCTCGAACGTTTATTACGCACTTTTTGTTGTACATGCAAGCTGCCTAGCTTGTTTTTCCTTGATCTTTCCACGCCTTAACCGATTCTGAGCCAAATCTTCAGTTATCCTCATTAAACTATAATAATCATCGGTGTCAAATGATTTCTACAAGAAATTCTCTAGAGAGCGATGTTAGTCTCCACGGTAAATGCCATCATGTCTATTACTAATGATACGGTGGCAGCCGAGTAGATCATGACATGCCATCCGATAGGCCATAGTGAATCGGCTAATGTAGTAGCATCGCGGCGGCTGCTCATAATTTTCCGCTTTATCAACTTGATCACACTCTTGTTAGAAGCTTTTGTTGTCCATTGGCCCTGAGATAATAAGGTGAACGAATTTATTGCTTGATTCCCATAACTTGGCGAACTGTTGAAACTCATCAGATACGAAGATAGACCCTGATCAGTGGTTTCGTCTGAGGATCAACCGATAAATATATGCTCCTTCCCAAACTGATGCTCCTTTTGGACGTAACTTTCTTCAAAGGAATGCTCTACCACTTGGTAAATAATCTATTGCAGCATTGAACTTTGTCTTTACTTGATGGAGGAAAAACTAGCCGATCAATAGTCATTCCCATCCTCTGAACGGCCAGGTTTGATGATAGGATTCATAGCGATGTGGTGCTCGTTGTACATTTCAAATTTCTGAGCAATTTTGATATCTTTATAGTACCTGAAGCAATTTTCAACATGTCGGGAAAATATCTACTGCTTTCAGCAACGATTCATTTATGGCGATTGATGAGTCCAAGCGCCTTCATGCCACGTTACACTAAACATTTGGCCTTTTCTTCAAATTCAGGCATAAGCAGAACTCCGTCAAAAAGTCCCGATAATACAGTTCCCATCAAGCGCACATACATTAGTAGCTCATATCGCGAATTTCCTGGAATGATTTGCGGGATTTTTGCAGTTCAATTATCTCCTGTCTCCAGTCATCGGCTTGTTCTGGATGTCATATGGCTAATCTCAAACTAACTGCCTATAGCCGATACCCCTGAAGCAATCTGCGCAAGTCATTGGCTCAAATTCTGGTCCTTGGGAATTATGTCTTATTGATCCTATTTGAATCCTTTAACAAATCCATAACTCCTCATAATTGACTCAAATATATCCTACATTCATTTCTCAGACAACTGTTGACACCAATAAAGAATCGCAATTTTATGACATCGGCCCCGATTCTTTAAGAGTGAGTCCTTTTAGCACCGCTCCGTTTTATGATTGTTAAGTCCGATAAGGCTTAATTGTAAAGCAAACTCAAACTTGCCCCAGGCGAATATAATAAGGCGATACCAGATCCATGATTGCAAACCATCCATCAAAAAACAAAGTCCTGGGATGGCTTACAATATCTTCGTGAGGCCCCTTTGTGTTGTAATGAAATGGCACTGCTGTCCTTAATTGCTTTAGCCGATTCATATCTCAGTTCGAACTCTGTCAAAGCAAAAATCATTTACCAACTCGCACTTTCAAGCTGGAGTGACAACATATAGTTTGACAACATCGGCTAGCAGACACTGTACACTCAGCCGATGGATTAATGCTTAATTTGTAACGAGAATATAAGCACAAGGCATAACTTCTCACGCAGGATAATCTTGTTTCGCTCCAAGCCTTTTGCTCAGATAAAAACAATCGCTCTTGTCCTCAACTCCTGTATCAAAACGGACCGATGGATTTTCTCGGCTACAAGTAAGACTGAAGACTCTTTCTGCGGTGGAATTAAAATATTAGGTTGGGGAATCAGATAATCTTGATCTCGTCAAATGCTTCTGCTGTGCTGCCCCCCACAATTCTTGAATGGCCTTCATTAACAACGGAGTGAAGATTAAATTCTCCCTGATAAATTTGTATAAATTTTACAAATATAATCTTGCGTCAAGTTGCACTCTGTCTTATTGCTTGGTGGGCTCATCGTTTAATGGTCTGATGCTTCGCTCTAACTTCAATCCTTGCTCTGAACATAAAACCAAACCTGCTAGCGATACCAAGCGCATTATTGGGGATTCATTCTTAGTCCGTATTTCTTGCCCTCTCCAGACTTTTTCGTAATGGCTTATATGGCTTTTCCTCTTCAGACTTGACCACACAATATCAATATATAATTTTCTTACCAACAAGGATGAGATCATGAATATATAATTCTCGCTCTTTTGATAAGTCCGCACCGGCCTTTTCAATCAAAGTCATTATATACACTATACAGCGATAGCTTCTGGACCGAATGCATGTCTTATGTATTCTTCTTAGCATAAAATTGATTGTATCTGCATTGCCGGTCATGAAGCTGATACTTTGTGGCCTTGAGGCTGTCACCATAAATCTGGCTATGGTTGGGTATTCCATCTTGGGGGTAGCTTTATTCGATCCAAAATAATACTATCCAATTTTTCCATTTTTTTTTTTTCCACCAGGGATATAGAAACCCTCGATATCGGCATGGCTTATAAACTTGGCATCATAAACTTGTGATCTCTGCTTTGGATCGACTCATATAACTCGTTAACCTCCTTGGAGCCTGTTTAAATGGCCGATTACTGGTTTAATGGGTTAGAACGATGTTCACTCATCAGCTTAATCTGGATCTTCATGATCTCCAGACAAAACAAATCGATACTCCTTCAATGTGCTATAAACTCTTCTCGAAGTTCAGGCTTAGTTTTTGCTTATGTACGTCGGCCTTGGTTATCTCCTGGTCCTATGTTCAATTTCCTCAAATCAATCGCACGTAATCCTTGCCCTAGTTTTCCCCTCGAAGTCTTATGGAGCCCAATCAAGTAACATTCAGAGCAGCTGCTGGATCAGCTTGTTAGTCCCTTGCGGTGACCTTAAGGTGTTTCCTTCCATATTTTTCCGGATAGAAGTCACACCATCGGTTGCAGACTAGTAGATTTGGTCCTTGCATGTTGGTTGACGATCTGCTAAGACACTTCGACTTGATCTCCCTGCATGTAAATCAGCATGATGCATTGTCGAGCACGCAACAGTTCGGTGAATCCAGTCCCTGCGAGAAGCAAACTGTAGACCCCTTTCGTCGATGACGAAAACGTGGTGGGCTGTCACTCACGTTATAGCTTTCGCTCTGAGAATCCAACGAAGTTTTTAGCACATATTTGTCTTGATCCAGATCTCGGCAGTCTTCCCCATTTCCGGAATGTGCTGAGGCATTGAGATTCTGCTGCTTCCATCAACAAATCTTTTGTCTCGGCTTCCATTCACTGCCCTTGATTATAACGGTTTTAGGTGCGATGCTTGCTTCTTCAGGCTTAATCAATATAGCTGATCGGGTTACAATGTCAGTTGAGCAATAAATCTCTTCATTTGCTTCTTAATCTGATGAAAGTGTTTATATTCCGAGGTAAAAAAGAAACCATATTTGCTGGGGCGATTGATCAGGTTTCATGTCTTTTTCTTCACGCGCAAACTTTTTAGTTTTCTTGTGACGATTGATGGCCTTTCCTGATCTTGACCTCTGTTCTTCTGTTGTCTGGTGTCGTAATCGTGTGCCTTCTCTTCTGATTTTTCATAATTCCACTAGGGCACCATTGAGGATTTCTAGACTTTTTCTCACGTACTTCTCTATCTTCAAAGAACTTTCATGGATCGGCCCTAAATCGGTATGAACCGATTGCTCTTTTTCCAAGCGACGATCCTGTGAAACCCGCTGCTGTTCATCGCGATTCCCCATATCACTGCTCGGGGCAATCTTCAAACTGATGGATCATCCTTGATCCAGCAGAACGGAAGAACGGGCAGTCCAATGCGGATTATTCTTTCTGGCTCATTCTGTTTCTCATATCTGAATATTTATCTATCATGTCCGATGAAGTAATCTTGATTTATACTTGACGTCTCGCTCATGGCCTGATCTCTTGATGATGGATCGCATAGACATGTTTTACGGAATGGTGCATAATCTTCATCGGCTTCTTGGGTCTTCGGAACCTGATTTTGCCTCCTGTTCGCGTCGATTGAATTGTTTGCGAAATTGCACTCATGTAGATGCATATAGTTTTGCTGCAATATCTTTTTCTTAGTTCTTGGCTGATGGATCACATGATTTGGCGGAAGTTGTTCTGTTCTTGTGGGTGCCATGACCGGGTACCTATGCAAGCATATGGGCCATCGGATAGAGGATGGGCCTAGCTTTTGTAATTAGAGATATAGCTAGATTCGGCAGGACTTCACCTTGTTGAAGGAATATAACAGTCCTAGTCGGGTGCGTTTATTGCTAATGGAAGATCTCCTAGTGTAATCCGAATGGGGACTCTTACCTTGTACTGTCCCAGTATATAAGGGGAGGCAGGGCGCCATGAGGGGAGGTGCACACAAGTTCATCAGAACCACGTATATCTCAAAGGAATACTAAAATGGAGTAGGGGTCTACCTCACATGAGGGCCTGAACCAGTATAAACTCCCTGTGTTCTTTGCATACACGAGTTTCCAGACGCCGAGTAGCCATATTTCTTGCCGGTGTAAACATCGCAGTTGGGCGGCCAGGTAGGGGTATCAGAGGACCAGCTGACTTCCGCCAAGTTGCCACAGCGTGGGTGCAATTTCGACGAATGCTGCGGATCTCCATAGCCGAGTCTAGGGAAACTCTTCTCGTGTTCGCTCGGATCGGTTTGAGCCGGCGAGATGGGCGAGAAGGGAAGAGATTCGTAAATCCTTTCGGATGGTGACGCCGTGGAAATCTACATCTACATCCGACCGGACCGATCCCTGGAGTTCGACTGCGGATACGACCCGAGCCGCTCAGGTCGGCTGGGAGGTCGGAGTTACACTCCCCATCACTATTCGATCTAGATCTAAGTCGGACTACGATCAGTCGATTCCGGCTCCAAGTCGATACAGCTCGGCAGCTTCTTCGCCAGAGAAATCTTCATGGCATCCAAAGGCTTACTCCTACTCAGGAATCACGCGACTACGCGAACAACAAGAGGAGGAGGCGCGACTACGAGAACCAACGGAGGAAGAAGCAGACGCTTGCACGCCCGCAACGACGATCTACGCAGGGCTGGGCGAACCTCTAGCACAACCTCCAAACCGAGTCGGTGAGCACGATGTCTTGTTCTCACCAAGAACATCGTGGCGCCGACCCTACTGGACACGGTCCACTTGGGCTGATCATAGGCACCGACGATCGCAAGGAAAAGCCATGCTTTAGCTGCTGGCATGTAGCAGACAAGTCGGGGATACCCTCATACGACAATGGTCATCCCGCGGCAGTCTTCATCCACCTCAAAGCAAGTGAGCGGGCGGGCTCTAGTCGGCAGACGCGGAGTCAAGCAGATGTCACTCGGCACCAACAACTTGGCAACGTGAAGCGACGTCCGGGACACCAGGACTCGAGCCGACTGCGGCGCGACGCTTCAGCCAAGATAATGCTGGCCGCTAAACGAGAAAGACAAGACGAGCAAACGCCAACTGGCAGACGAGAAGCGAATTCGGCCTCCACTACGACGTTTTCGCCGCGTAGTCAGAGGTCCGAGTCTCATGAAGACGAGGAGGTAGGGTTTCCATCAGGAGCTACAACAAGGTCGACTGGCGTCAAGTTTCAGCGCTACAGGCATCACAAATACGATGGCAAGACTAATCCCGAGTCTGGTCACGGTTAACTCTGGCGATCTCGAGCAGCTGGGGAATCACAAAGTCATGGTAATACCTCCAGTCGATCCTGCCGACTCAGGCGAGGACAATGGTAAAGGATCCAAGCGATATTCGGCTTTGGGAGAACTCGGGAACGGTTCATCACCAAATTCCAGGGAACATACGAGAAACGGCCATCTTCCGAGTACCCACCTATATCAGTTGCCGCAAAGGAAGAACGAGTCTCTTCGTGACTTCATAAAGAGGTTTTCTGAGAGGAGGAATCATCGAAGTCAAGGATGAGGTGTCATCGCCGTTTCGAAAAGGAGTCAAGCCACCTCGTTTGACAATTCCTCGGAAGCTCCACTTGTCAAGGCCCTATTCGACATGCAAACAAGTGCGACTCGGCCCGCTGTTGCGAGGCCTCGATGACAAAAGTACCTGAAGAAGAAGCGGGACGACACGACGACGCGGTCAAATAAAGCTGGGAATCGCAACGAAGTCAGACGGCTCCATTGTGGAAGTCGGTCCACGACGCTTCGACTTCAACGACTGAGGTTCTCAAAACAAAAGTGGACACGCTCGGGGTCACAAGCTACACGAGGATGGATCCCCACTCAAATACGACGCTTAAGTCGCTTTCTGATAAACATTCTCACTCGGCCTTGCTAGTGCCCAGCCGTTAACTAATAGGTGTTAAGCTGCGCTTTACTTTTTTCCGTTTTTGTCTTAAATGATTAAAAAGTACTCGAGTGCCATAATCTCGATCCGTGAAATCTACTCCATGTAAGCGTGATCAAGTCACCCAACGCGTGCCTGGGAGAGATGAGCACTCCGGCGTAGGGGGTATGACAGTCGGGCAGAGTGCTTAAAAACGTAGGGGTCACTACTCGAGGAAATTAATATAAAAAGAGGGAACGTAGTTACATACTTGTAAATCATTTTATTGGGTGATTATTTCATCATCAGATGCTACTTCTCCGATATTTTTTATATTGCGGCCAGCTCCGGATGCGTGACAGGAACTTCAGGGCTTCGAGCCTATTCCTCGCTCGGGGGGCGGACAAGTTGCAAATACCTCGGGACTGCTCATGAGGGCTACTCACGAGTATTGCGCAGTCGGAGCGTCATTTCCCGACTAGCTCATGGGGCCACATCGGCCCGGCGCCAGTGGGCTGTGTATACTCGGCTAAGTGGGTAGCCATGAGGGTCGATCAGCTCGAATCTCGCTAATGCTAGTGGGTAATTATTTTGGCGCAACTCTGTAGGTTGGGGTACGCCATGAGGGTCGCAGCCGAATCTATGCTATGCAAGATTCGGGTGCTAGCTTGGCTATAATCTGTTGGTAGGGTAGCCCATGGGGTCCCAGCGAACCTCTGCTATGAGGTTCGGGTACCTTGTTGGCTTTACTCAGTAGAGAAGACTATATCGTAAAGTGCATCCGGAGTTTCATACTGTGTACACTGAGGGAGGGCCAGCAGAATCTGCATTATACAAGGCTTACGTGGCAAACAGTTTGCATCCAGACTGTAAGTCGGAAGGCTGCGATAGGATTTCTCTGGCGATGCGGTTACCAACACCAAAAAACTATCTGACTGCGATGGATGATCTTCTCTAGAGCTAATCCTGGATAGGTCGGCTAGGCGGTTATTTTGGTAGCAGCCAAGATATGAGTTCCTACGTAGCATGCTCATGTGGGCCGCCCGCCAGGCTTGAGTTGAATTATAGCGTGGTGCTACCCCAGGAACCGATGAGTAACGATTGTTCATGAGAGCCCTTATTGTAAGCATATATGTTTTGGGTATTTGTCTTATCCGCGGTCTCGAGGATACATCCTTAAGTGATCACAAGCTGGTCTTATTGAATTGAGTACGGTTTCTCTCGAGTACACCTAACACGTAATGGATTTATTTTTTCATACAGTGGGTATCGGCTATATCGGCGGCCAACAGTTGCATGAGCAACCTTAACCCAGCGACTGAGTGAAGATCTAATTGCGAGTAGTGCATACTCGGGAAGAGACTATAGAAATTCTCATTCCGCTGAATGATGCGGAAGAGTCTTAACTTCCGAGGGACGCACTCGGAAAGCCTATAAACACCTTTTCGTGACATGATGCGACGAGTCTAATTTTGAGTATGTATACTACTCGGGAAGACTTAAACAACCCTTTCCAGCTGAAATAGCTGATGAGTCCATATACGGTAGCATCTAATCGTAAGACTATAAACCCATCGACTGAATGAGTGAAGAGTTATTAGAGTAGTTCCTGCTCGGGCAAGATATAGTTAATTCGGTTGACATGATACCGAGAAGTCTCATGTCCAGTAAGTAATCTACTCGGAAAGATACAGGTTAAAGATTTTGACTTCATGTTTATGTTTTCAATTAAGCACAAAGTCGGGGGTACACTGAATAGGTGCGCCTATTCGGTGCGCACACTATTCAAATCTACATGGAGCCTTCATAGCTGCTGCAGCTTGACATGAAAGGGACTCGGGGAAGCAGCACTCAGACAGAGTATCGGAGAATGCACTCGGGAAGATCAACGTGGGGCTGGCATCGGCATCAGCTGTGACCACTTGAGGTCTCGGGGATACTGTGGGTGCCATGAGCCGGGTCTATGAAGCATATGGGCCACTCGGATAGAGGATGGGCGCTCGCCTTGTATTAGAGATATTTAGCTAGATTGGCAGACTTCACCTTGTATAGCAAGGATATACAGTCTAGTGGGTGCGTTATATTTAAGGGGAGATCTCCTTAGTCGTTCCGTGGGGATCTACTTGTACCGCTTGTCCCAGTATATAAGGGGGGCAGGGCGCCCATGAAGGGCAGGTGCCCCAAGTTCTCAGAACACCACGTATATCCTAAGGAATACATACAAATGGACGTAGGATTACTACATCGAGGTGAAAGTATAAATTCCTGGTTCTTTGCAATCCACCGAGTTTTCAGACGCGAGTAGACCCATATATTTATTGCGGTGTAAAATCGAACTCTCTCTTGTACCGCAGTCAAAGATTTTATTGGCTTATTAATATAAAATCATACGCTCTCTCTTGTGTATCTTGACCCATGGGCATGATATGATTCTGTTCTGGCCCCCTCACTCCGCAATCCAACTTCGCAACGGATCCTCATCGTTTGAGCTTGATGAATAACTGAACTTGAGCAACCCTTCTCTGGTATTTATCTTTTTTTCGCCTCTTGAACGGTTTATGAGCCGATCTTTCTGTACCAGATGGCTAGGGACCCGAATTCCTGTGAGAAATCTCTCCTTAATGGGCCAAAAGACCTGAAAGTCCAGATCGCCAGATGCCATGTCAGTTTAAAACTGTAACATGCGGTTTCTGACGTCCGCGAAATCGCTGAACGTATTCCGAGGTACTGTTTCATCTGGCGTGCTAACGATGTAATTTGTCAGTCTATCTCATGAATTCCGCAAGATATTTTGTGATAACTGTTTTTTTCTAGATGGCCCACCCCGAACGCATCGTGGTAATGAGAAAAACATGTAAAGCCGATCCGATAGTGAAAGGGAAAAAACTAACCCTTCAGAGCCTCTTCAGCCGATGCTCCGCACTGTGCAGGATCGGCTGACATGTTCCTGTTAGACGTTGTTTCCTGCCTGCGAAACTTTCGAAAACTCCGGGACCTGTATCGTGTGGTATGGAACCCTATCGAACATCAGGATTGGATGCCGATACATGAATGTTTTGTTCTTGGGCTTTGATCTGAACTGCTCCTACTATTTCGCCAACTAGTTGATGATCTTTTCTTCCTCAGGTTGTCTGTTGATAGCAGGGTGAGTTTGTTGCCGATTCTGTCTATTATATTCCTCTGGTAAGTATTGGATCGGCCGCCTCCGAATAATTTTTTCCTGATAATCCTCACTGTAAGAAGAACGGATGGTCACAGAGGAATATCTGTTGCCCAGCGTGGTTCTGTGTAAATATGTTTA